>CM060698.1:135411475-135413605 GCA_030686995.1 Artemisia argyi | reverse complement strand
ACAAACATTTCTGTTTTGTAACAATACACCCATGTTATTAGACCAGAACATCCATGTTTTTATACATTTAAACATCTATCTTCATATTAACCCCCAATGTTTTGTAACAATACACCCCTTTTATTAAACCAGAACACACAAGTTTTTTAACAACAACATCCCTGTTTTTTAACAAGACCACCCCTGTTTTTGATCCCAAACACTTAGCAAAATAATCAACGACGATAAGTATTTTACTTACAATGTCCACATCCTTGAGCATATGTTGTTTCCCTGCACGAGCAGCCATCAACTCCACATTAGCTAAATAAGCTTCCACGATATAACCTGCCCTTATGTCGCTAGTAAATTCCTTATTATCCTGTTTACATGTTAACTTTCACGATATAACTTGAGTATGGAAATAAACATTTTGTACAAAAAATTAAATAACTTACCACATCAAAATTTGGTAAATAGAATCTTGAATGGCTCGCCTGATCTTTATATTGCTCCAACGAATTAAGAAATAAACTCCAGGCATCCACAACACGACTATCGATATTATCTATGCCTATTAACGTCATTAACTGTGCAAACGTAACCTTCACACCAGTATCGGACTCAAACAAAACATCACTGTCATAAAATAGCCACAAAAATTAAAACTACATTGAAACTAATCATATGTAAAATTAAGTAACAAAAATATTCAAAAAAATAATTAAGAGCATACTTGAACTCAATGTCGCTTGTGGTTAACAGGTATGATTCCAGTAGCTTTTCTTCCGTGGTATACCTAGCATCAATATCAATCACTCTTGACAAGAAAGGGGATAGCATCGTTCCCGGTTTTGAACATACCCGTTTCTCACGAACAAAGTCTGGTTTAACAACACTTAATGGGACTACATTCACCGCCTTTCCTTTATCTTCAGTCCCACTTTCTTTTCCCGCATTCACGTTACTAGCACTTCCATATTTACCTATTTCAGTTTCTTGTATGGCTACTTCATGTTCGTGAGCCTTTCTTGACCCACTACCTTCCCCCTCCTTCTGTGTTGCCCACAATGGGTCTTGTGTGAACCCCAGGCTGAAACTCGGTTTATCCATTTCCATTCTCTTTTTTTCAGCATAGAAATCTTCACATGCCTTATCGGATGATCTAAACACCTCCATCTGTGTTTGCGGCCCCATCCTAAACCCGGGCGAACCAAATGGTTCTTAATTCGAATCATTTATCCTTTCCTCATTATTACCTCTACCACTACCCTCACCAGCCTTTTCTTTCAAACCATCTATCCCTTCCTCATTTGTACCTCTACCACTCTCCTTGCCAGAATTTTGGAACATCAATGTTTCATGGTATTGTTGATTCAAATCAGACATCAACAAGTTACCTGGGAACATTACTAGTCCCGACTCCAAAGTCTTTTCAAAACAGCTCCTAGCATTCTTAATACCTTCTATCAGTTTTGACAATTTCCATACAATTCCCTACATGCAATGAAAATTCTCTTATGTTACAATCATACTTGTCGCGTACGTAAAACAAGTATTAAATAATTATAATATAAATCATACATTACCTCCTCATCACTTGGCATTGGATCCGCATCTTCTTTAATATAGGGTCCTTGTTTAGCACCCATCCCTAGTCCTACCCCATCACATTCTTCTTTTTCCCTTTCTTTCAGCAACTCAAATGTCCAAATTTTTGTAGGTGGTCTAATGCGAGGCACATAGAAGCTGTCACACACGATTCCATCAACATACGCCATCTGTTTCATACATAAATCTCAAATTAAAAAAACATTTATGATAACAAAAATTATAATAAACGTAAATTTATATAATAAAAACAATATCGAACTTACAGTTAGCAATGTTAATGGGCCCAGAAAATAACTGTTTGTCATTTCTCGTTTCCACCCATCTTTACAGCTTTTCAGCCCTCGATAAACATACTCGCACCAGTTAATTGAAGCGAGATCCGTATCACTTCGTATATGATCTAGAACCCTAAGATCACACACCGCCTTCCCTTTGACACCACCCATAACATTAGCAAACAAGACAATGAAATTTAGTTTAAAATTCATGTCTGCTACCCTTGATTTCCTAATCTCAGCCTTAACGTCCCCTGTTAGA
>CM060698.1:135401475-135406475 GCA_030686995.1 Artemisia argyi | reverse complement strand
ATTCTATATTTATATAACAGGAGGCATTTGAAGGATATGTCCAGTCATTGCCCAGTCAATGCCCAGTAATTCAATTTCAGCCATGTCATCTGCCATGTCATCACATGTAAACTATTTTTTTAACATGTATTTAATTTTTTAATTTTTAAATGAATTTTGTAAATTGATATTTTACCATTTTTTTAATTTGATTTAATATTCCGGATTTATTTACTATTTTTTTTAATCTTATTTAAAATTCCGGATTTATTTTTTAAAGCAATGGATTTATTTTTCAAAAAAGTGACACTTGCAGGATTCGAACCAAGGTCTTGGCATCCATACACAAGAGTGTCAACCAGTGAAGCATATAAGTTAATGTGATTTGATAATTGAAAACAATTATGTCATGCTTTAATAACTACTGCATCCCAAAATTATATATAAAACCCAATACAGAAAATTATATATATTTTTTACTCATAAGCCTAATGTCGACTTTCTCTCTTCTTTCTCAAAACCCTAATATCGTTTTTTACAGATCACAGGAAAAAGGTATGACTATTTTCCCTCAAAACCCTAATGATGGAACTTTGTTACCGTGTATGCATATGTTGGTTTGTTTGCAACTTTTTGTAGGTTAGACGTCATCTTTGCAGGTTAGTCGTCTTCTATGAAACATGTTCATCTCTATGCATGCATGCCAATATATGGTTTTGAATGGTATATACTAATGAGAATTGGACTGACATCTTTATCAGTGGAAATCAATAATTTTCATTCTATATTGGTTCATTAATTGGCTCGACTGAGAAGGTAAGTTGGTAGTTCTTACCATTACAGGTACGTTTAATAAGGTCACTCATTCACTTGGAAAACATTTGATTATCATCGAAATAACTTCAAAAAAGGTATGAAATCTTTTTAAGACCATATAACAGGAAGAGAGTTGGCAGCGGACAAAACAAATGAGGGCAAGCGGTTCCTTTTGTGGAAGCAGATTCAATTGGAGGTATAGCATTTAATCAGTATAGTAAGTATGTGATTTTTGGTTTCATTTGAATGTTATTAGGGATTAATGTTTGTTGTTAGCGTGCTACACGAGAAGCCTCATTTGGTTTAGGCTGCATCTAAGAGGAGTTAGTATTAGATGCACCTTGATTAGATTTCATTACCCTAGATGTACCTATAACTGCACGAGCAATTAATGTCTTCTTAAGTATATCATAACCAACATAATAGATTTATTGTAACATAAGTCTATCATTTTTGGCGATACTAACGATCTGTGGTGTAGTTTGCATGTTCGTGAAGGAAATAGAGCTCTTAATGTATGTGGGACTATTTATTTTGTCAGGCTGTATTAAGTCGACTAAGTAAAGATGCAGAAATATTTCTTAATATTTCTTTCTGAAGTTTTGTAATTGTTTGTTTCTTATGTCCAGCAATCGAATATCATTGGTTTCTGATGTTATTTAATACCTTACATTATTTGTTTTAGCATTTTCAAAAGGACATTGTTCGCGGCGTTGCAAATTTTGTTTCAATCGGCCAAAAAGAAAAGCAAATAGGTGCGTGTTTGGTCATTTTTCTGTTTTATGCCCATCTCTTATGGCAAAATGCCCAATAATACCATCATGTCATAGATTTCTTATTAATTCTTTGGGCATGGTTTGGCTTTTTTATGCATTTTGTAAAAATAAAAGATGGATAGTTTGCCTTTATATATGCAGCAAAAAGGTTGGCTGAAGATTTGTTGCAGAGCCGCTGTGGAGCTTGCCATTTCTTATACTTCTAACTAAGACAAAAGGGAAACTATGCTTGAGATATTTAACAATCATGTAGCTTGATTTTTATATAACGAGGGTCATTGTGATGTCATTAATGTTTGCATGTGTATAACGAGCCGATTCTCCTGGTTTCTTATCTTTATGCTTATACTGATGTTTTAGTAACCTCCTTTTTTGGTAGGTATCTGAGCCGTTAGGAACATCAATAAGATGTGCACCTTTGGAAGATGCTAGAAACTTGGCACGCAGTTGTGATAGACTCCGCCAAGAAGTCGAGACGCAGGTATGCTTTAATTTGATATGGATACATGCATTATGATAAAATTTGCAAGTCATAATTTATATTGCATGAAGCATTAAGGTTGTCAAAAATGTATTAGAGTATTTATATACAACCTTATTTAAAAAACTAAAACTCAAAATCAATCAATAAAAGTAAACTGCCATCATCATCATCATCATCATGTACGATTAACATTTGTTAGTAATTGATGAAGCTGCTCAACTAACAGAATGTGAAACTTTTATCCCGTTGCAATTCACTGGTCTTCGTGATGTTATACTCATTACAAGAAGCAACTCCCTGCAACAGTTCAAAGCAAGGTAAATGCATTCTTTATAATTATATTTATTTCACCATCTGTCATATTAGTATGAAAAGAAGTCTCATGCTAGAGTTGTTGCAGATATGTAAGAAGTCGGAGTTTGGAAGGAGTTTATTTCAACGATTGGTGATGCTAAAACACATGACACACCTACTAAATATCTAATACATATTTCAATTTAATTTTAAACTAATTCTTATCTTTTAGGGTTTTCGATTGAAGATAGTTTGACATGATTATGATATATAGAATTCGAGAGTTTCCAGGTGGATTCAAAGGTTTTCCAATAGCACACGTCAAGCAAGTGGAGGTTGAAATTAATGCTTGACATTTTTTATAGGTTTTTATGTCCCTAAATTAAAACTGACAAATTCTATAATTTTATGTAGCCCATAACACTATTGGTGAACATGGTGGCCGCTGAAAGAACAAGCAACTGAAAGAACACACATCTAATGAACGACCGTCATAACGATTTAATGTTAGTCATAAAATATAATGTGCGTAGATTTTTTATATCGTATACATTTTGAAACTGGATGTGGTTATATTATATTTTGTTTGCAACCAGCGATGAAGTGGGGTTCGTTCATCCATTACAGTTTGCTGGTAAGCACTCTTTATCGCTACAGTAGCCTAATCCAAACACACCTTATTGTTTCATTAGCCTAACCGAAACGCATATATTGTAATGAACCTGTAACAAATAATTAAATAATGAAACTGTTACGGATGAAAAAGGTTTAAATCATACTTGTGCCTAAGCATCTTGGCCGCCATTGTTTGTTGGTGTGGCAAGATCAGTTGGAAGAGCAACAGATGTAACATGAAGAGAAACGGGCTGTCAGAAGTAATTTGGAGACATTGGAAGTTGATGTGGTGAAAAGAGTTCCAGGTTCTCTTTAAACATTTGGTCAGCGTTATGTTTATATTTAAATGTGTTATGTTTAGTTTAATCACTCTTGATAGATGGCTTTTGTTTATGTTCATGATATGTTTCAGGTAGGAAGCTGTAAAAAAGTAGAGCATCATATCTTGATGAACTACGATTTTTAGTTTTAGTTTTTCACATTCACCAAAAAGAGAGCGTGCTTGGAGCCAAAGGTAACATTTGAGTAGGTAGCTGTAATTATGTTTCTTTTAATTATCTTCATCTAATAAAATCTTGCTGCTTTAGAAAAGTAGTGATTATGATTGATTATTTTGTTATACTATAGTATATAACATCGGTCCAAGATTTGACAAAAATAAATAAACTCAATTTTATAACTATTTTTATAATGCAATAAAAATGTACCAAAAAGGTAACAAATCTTATATATGAACATTATTTAGTCATGCATGATAATTAGTCAAGCTACCAAACCGTGTGATAATGTTTAGAACTCTTTTGACAGCAGTAGCTAGGTCTCAAAAAAATAATAAATAAAGGAATAAGCGATGCTGCCACAGAAGTCGTGTTTTGTTGTTTGGAACACCTTCTGATCAAGTGTCATGTACCGTCCCTCGACCAGGTACTATTTCAATCACACCCCTTCGTTCCTTCATTTATTATTATTATTGTTGAAAAGACAAATGTGCATCTTTTAATTAATATATGTAAATGGTTGTACTCTTGAAAAAGCTCACTAATATAACGTTGCTATCTCTGTCCCAAGCATCAGAGAAGTTTCGTGAAGGTTTTATCAGATGTTTAAGGCCCTGCTTAACGCTTTATGTTTCTGCTCCAACCCGTCTTGTGAAAGCAAAAAACTTAAATCTATACCTAGGTTTATAGATAATAGATATTCACAGTCATTCCCGGTACACGAGCTTGATCTTGAGGAGTGTTTACTTGCATTACTTCGATCTCAGCCTACTGTTGTTACTGTCGGAAACTGGCTATCGCTTCTGCTAAAAGTATGTCTTTCTTTAAAGTAATGATTTTTACTTGCTTTGTGCCGATATTATATAAAGATAGAACCTTTATTTTGGATTGTTTTGATTAGGCGGCTGATGTTGAGGCATCACATGTTGGATTACGATAACTTCTTCTTATGTAAATAAACTTTTGTCGGCAATTTTTCAATATGTAAGTCCACGAAAGTATTTGATTACGTATATTTGCTGTATTCTATAGCTTTATTTTTCGATTTTACAACATTGGATATAGGGTGTTCTATTCTCTATATATGTGAATTCTAGAACACTAGATATTTGTAAAATTGTATACATTTATAGTCAATGCAAGTATTGCTGATATACAACAAGCATTTTTATAGGGAATTTAATAATGTGTAAAACACATGCCTACTATGTGCAATAAATAAAAAAACAACTGTTACATTTTTTCTGCAATTGCAGGGTCACATGCCCATAGTAGTTCCACATTAGAAGTTCCATTTAATGAATATTTATTTTGACCCGCCCATTTTAACTTTGGGACAGTCCAATGGCCAATAAGTTCAGGAGTACTAAGCAGATAATAAGGTTAAAGCGGACAACGGTTAACATTCAATATATGGTGTTTGGAAATGTGGGGGACACTTCAGGAACTGGTTTTCTGTTTATGAGGAACCCAACCACGGGTGAGAACAAGCTGTATGGGGAGTTCCTAATCAATGCTCAGGTAAAATTGTAAATCTTT
>CM060698.1:135366475-135396475 GCA_030686995.1 Artemisia argyi | reverse complement strand
TTTCTATTTTTCATTCATTAAGGGAGGAACTTGTGTGGAGAATACTAGGGTCGAACCTAATAAACCCTAGGTCGTTTGTAACAGTATTTTTAAGGGTTTTCACCCCTTGAAACCTTTCATGTTCAATTGAGATAAGTCTTCTTTCAATTCATTCAATATGTCTATGTGTTGTTTGAATATATCTTATGCTTGTTTTGATTTTAACATGCTAGGCTAGATCTTTCATGTGTTTGCTTAGATGTAATGAAACCTAGATGTTGATTATAGGTTGATTGCTTGTTTATAGTTGTAATGGATGAATGATTTCAATGTTAGGCTTAAGAAAACTGGCAGATCTCCATTGTGTAACTTGCTTGAACGTCTTAAGAAACATGAACCGATATGTACTAGATTTTATTGTTTATATTTAATGCATGAGCGAATTCTAATGATCCCATGTTAGGAGCTTCTTAGCCGGCTCGACATAGGAGTGAAGTAGGAGCTTATAGGATTGGGGAAGTAAGTACGCCACCCCATGAATGGTATTAAGGAATACAATCAGTCATCCACGCAACTGTAACAAGTAATTAACCTGTAAAAGATATCTAGAGAGTAATGAAATCTAAGTAAACACAATTCTCCCATATATTGCTCACACCACTATCTTAATTTAGTTTATTTTCATTTTTGTTATTTTATTTTGATTGCATCTTAGTTATTGGGTTAGTTGAATAGCAACTAATTCCGCCCACTCCTCTAAAAACCGAGATTTTACTTGCTTTTAATAAAAACTAAAAAATACAAAAAGAATCATCCCTCATCTCTAGACCTAGTCTTTAGGTTTTCTAATCCTAGCGACACTATTCCCAAGTTGAACGATCAATCCCCCGGTACTTGTCACTATACTATACTACAACGATCAGGTACACTACCTGGTGGGGGTTGTAAGCTTCTCGAGTTCCCTTGAGAGGTAAAGCCTGGTGCAAATCCCTACGCATCAAGTTTTTGGCACCGCAGCCCGGGGAATAGTTATTGTCTAGGTTAGGATTTCTTTTTATTAGGTCTACTTGCTAGATTCCTTTCTAGTAAGATTTTATTTTTATTTTTTAGGTTCTCTTTAGTCTATCTTATTTCTTCATGTTTTTGTTCGTAACTCTTCGCCATCCGACATCATGGACGATGGTAACATATTTGAACCCATCAACCCACCACAACAAGACCACCCACAAAACCCACCACTAGCTAACCAACCTCTTAGGCCCCGAACCCTAGGAGAGTATTCCCGACCTAGCCACCAAGGCTATCAAAACACCATTGAGCTCACCCAATGAGCCAATGTGTCTCCCTTGCGATCCGACACCATCCAATTGGTGCAAAGCGGATGTGCATTCCAAGGACTTCGTTCCGAAGATCCAAATCAGCATCTCAAGGACTTCCTTAAAATCGTAGATTCTATAGACCTTGATGCAACAACTAGAGAGTCGACCCGATTACGCCTATTCTAATTCTCTCTACGTGATTAAGCTAGTCAATGGCTTGAGCGTTTACCCGCGGGATCCATCACCTCATGGGATGATCTCACTATTCATTTCCTTGCTCAATTTTTCCCACCGTGGAAGACTGCGATGCTTAGAAATGACATTTTGGTGTTTGAACAACATCAGGGTGAAACTTTCTACAAAGCATGGACTCGTTTCAAGGATCTACTCTACAAGGTCCCTCATCATGGTATAAATCTGTGGTTATTAGTTCAAATTTTCTATGACCATGTCGACTATCACACTAAACGTACAATCGATAGGGCCGCGGGAGGTAGATTACGTGATAAGGATGCCGAGGAGTCTTGGGAAATTATTGAAGAGCTTGCCGCCAATAATCAAGAGTTATGGGAATTTAAACACACTGTAAAGGCGGCTATCAATGCAATCTCGACACCTGGAGGGACTAATCAAATCCCCGATGAACTGCTTTGTAAACTTGAGGCAAAAGTTGACTATTTTGAGGAAAGGCAAAAGAGACCCTTAAGCCCTAGACGGGCTACTGTCAATTTTGTCTCGAAAATGACTTCAACGCCATTATCAGAGTCACCCTCTAGAGAGAATGTTGAGACTTTTCAAAACTATGCCCCGCCTTATTCTCCTCCTGAGAAACTTAGCCCAGAATTCGAAGCCAGAATGAGGGAATATATGGCGACCCATTCTGAGCGGCTTGCTAGATTCGTAGAAGCAGTTTATAGACAAAAAGAGGAGATGCAAGAGAAACTGAATGAGATGATGAGCCTAATGGAGGAGTATGCCAAGCAGAAAACCCCCGAAAGGATGTTACTAAGGAAAGAAAGCGTCATCCCCACTACCCGATTTGTTAATTCCATCACAGTTGTCCAAACGGATAATGAGAAACTTGAAACCCCTAATGAACAAACCACAGAAGAACCACCAAAATCCCAATCCTTAAGTTACTACCTGAAACATGATGTAAACGAAAACACTATAACTAATTGGATAAATGGTGACGGGCGTAACCAGTCCTCCAAACAGGGTTTAGAGAAGGAGGAAGAGGGAAAAGTTGAGTGTGATACATTACCTGGGGGGCCGATATTCGAGAAACTATTAGTACAAAAAGTGGCTACTAAACAGACGACTTGTGGGAACTTTGAGATACCGGCCAGCATCGGGAATTTGAAATATCTAAACGCTTTCGTCGACCAAGGATCGGAAGTAAATCTTATGCCCCTCACTATCTACACCCAACTAACGTAAAAAATGCCAGCCCCCACTCGTGTTAGGCTGTCCTTCGCTGGACATTCTTACGTGTACCCCCTGGGAATCGCAGAAGATGTGTTGGTCAATGTCGCAGGATTCATGTATCCCGTTGATTTTATGATCATCAATGATAAGGGAGATGGATGCATGCCAATAATCCTTGGGCACCATTCCTTACCACCGCAAGAGCTGTCATTAAGTATGAAAATAGGAAAATTGAGCTTAAATCAGGAAAAAGAAAGGTTAGCTTTCCCATGACCCCGCGATACGAGCAAGAGAGTTTGATGGGGAGAAAGCTCAAAAACAACATCGACACATCACCTATTCGTGTTCAGGAGAAAATACTTGCATGGGAAGCAAGAATCAAAAGCTACAAAGAGGCCAAACAGGAAAGAAGCAAAAGCAATGAAGTTCATGTCGAATTAGCATAGTCAACCAACAAGGAACCATATACCATTCGAAATAGGAGACCTAGTACTCTTAAGACACTTGGAGATAACGGTACCTCCCGATAAACCAAGTCCCTGGTGGTATGGGCCATTCACAATTGAAGGCATAAGCCAAGATGGGATGGCTAACTTGAGTAGTGTAGGAGGAGGAGAGGTGATTGCAAGTATCGATAGATTGAGACACCACCACCACGATAGTAATGATCGCAACTACATGGGGTACATCATCTCAAGGGATGAGGTCACGTAGTAACCCATGACCTTGAGTCTAGCTACAAGACTCGTAAATAAAGAAAAGCGCTTCTTGGGAGGCAACCCATGCTTTGTGTGATTTTTATTTTGTTTGTTTGTTATTTGCTTCTGTATGCATGCTTTATTTTTATTATTGGTAGATCATGTTTCAAATTAAATGGTGAAAATACTTTATTTTGTTGTTTGGCTTAGTCTTAACTTCATCCAGAGGTATTTCGCAAAAGATAAGTGTAAGAGGAAACCCCAAATATGTTTTTAAGAAACAAAACCGATTATGATTCTCCACTATATTAAGTGAACATGTATATTCGTATTTGTTAGAGTCGAATGCTTGTATCGAGTCATAATGATGTTTTGCAGGATTTTCCAGGAAGTAGGACGAAGTTTTTCCAGAAATTTTCCGGAAACTTAACATATGAATTTCTGCAGGTCACTTCTGACGGCGTCAGGAAGAAATTCTTGACGGCTTCACGTGTAAAAATCTGGGAATTTTACCAGTTTTGTTTTTCTAATGGAGTCTTAAAATTTTTGTTGAATCTTTAGTTTTATAATCTCCAGGAAATCCGCAAACATCATTCCACAAGCATTATATCTTACTTTGCTTTTTAGGATTTGTTAGCATATATAGATTGCCGCTGATTTTACGCGAGGTTGCCTTGTCTATTTTCTCAGGTTTTACAGGTTATGTATGACAAGAAGATGATTTATATTCTGGAAGGGAAGCTTTGATTGTTCATTTTCTTGAAGGAAGATCTAACCTAGCCACCTTATTATCCATACCGAGCGAATCAGGGGAGTATTTGATTTCATTCTTTTTACTTATTTCACTTTTACATTCTTTACTTGAACATTGGGGACAATGTTCATCCTAAGTGTAAGGGGAGGGTAAAATGATGATACCTTACAGATACACTTTCGTTTGAGTTTGTTTGTTTGTTTGTTAGATGGTAGATGTGTAATAAAACTATGAGAAATACTTGTTAGTGCAATTTTAGCGCCAAATTTAAATTTTTTTACAACATTTAGGAGTGAAACTTTAGCCATGGCAAGCGTCTCATGGATAGGAGATTGTATGACTAGCACAAAATCGTATCATTCAGAAAAATTTTCCAGCCAAATATGTGAGGTTCACCTTTAGATTTGATAGGAAAAGCATTTACTATTAGTGCTTATAAGTGAACTGGTAGCATTTAGATTCTAGAACTTGCGTTAGTGATGCATCCCGAGACCGCTAGTGAGACTACATTCGTGTAGTAGGATTTACTACATGATAAGAGGCATTAGGATCACCCTTGTGTTAAACCCGTATCATAATTACTTGACCATTTAAGTCATATTACTTGGCTAGTAAAGTCAACTAATTTTTCCCACACCATTAGCGTTGTACTCATTTTTAGTACACGAAACCCCTAGTACACCCCTCCGAGCCTATCTTTTCGTTTCTAACTTTAAGCATCTTACTTAAAGGAAGAATTTGTTACACCCCACTTAAATGTACAACCAAATCGCCTTAGCCTTCCGTGTATGCACTCATCTTTAGTGCATTATTGTTATTTGTTAAACCCTTAGTTAATTATCTAATTGATTACATGGTTGCTAAGTCGAGTCATATCCTTGTACATATTGTTTTGGGAAGATTGGGACTCATGGGTAAAGTACTTATGTTATGAAGTAATGGGGAAGAACATCATATTATTACCCCCATATGTGCGTTAATCTTAAAAGTACTCCAAGTATTTTGATTATCTTGATTCGAGTCATTAGATTAGTTTATTGTTAAGTATGTAAAAATTCAAGTGTAAAGGGAATTTTCAATCCCTATGATGTATTATTTTGGATGGTAGGGTAAGAGTGTATGAAAAAAATAATTAATTAAAAAAAAATCATAAAAAGAAAAAGAGAAAAAACATACGGACTACCATCCCTTTTCA
Source organism: Artemisia argyi (assembly GCA_030686995.1). Lineage (NCBI taxonomy): Eukaryota > Viridiplantae > Streptophyta > Magnoliopsida > Asterales > Asteraceae > Artemisia > Artemisia argyi. The sequence continues at coordinate 135,391,102 of CM060698.1, read as the reverse complement.
TTCTATGTTCATTTTATGTTTTTGTTATTTTTGATTTATTAGCTTAAGTCGAGTCTAGTCTTGGCTTAGCAACGCCATATTGTACATGTAATTAACCAAGATGATTAACTCGCCACCAGTAAAGATTGCCTATATCCAACAAAACCGTGTATTCCATATCCCTACACCTAACGTTACAACCCTTTTAAAAGACCTCTTTGATAGTTTATCCTAGGTGCTTATGCCATGTGGTGAGGTTTGATCCTTTCCTAAGCCTATGGTAATCTCTTTTGCTATGACAGGTAGTGAGAGATGTTTTCCATTTCCATATTGTGATATTACTTTATTACACCCGAGAGATGTGAGTATCTAAACACTATTTGTGAGGTGCTAGTGTATGACCTCCGTGCTTGTCTTTGGTCTTTAGTGGAATGATTATTTGTTGTAATTACTTTTATATTAGTATTAAATGACCCCTAACTTGTATTTTGACTAGAATAAAAGCGCATTTGCTTGAGGACAAGCAAATCTCAAGTGTAAGGATGAGGCGAAAAATGAACCATTTTTAGGGGGTCATTTAAGCCCGGAATTGAATTTATTTGATCAAATATTGCCCTAAATTGTTCCTTTTGTGATTTTAGGTACTTTGGGAGTGAATTCTGGAAAAGGAAGCATTTTGAACATTTTTGGAGCATAAAAGTAAAGAAAACGGCAAAGACTTAATTTTCCATGCTGAGAACAGTACCTGACGGCGTCAAGAAGGAAATTTTGATGGCGTCAGGAGTAAAATCCATGACGACCCAGAGAAAACCTGAAGGCGTCAAGAGCAATTTTGGTAACGGCCTGCAAATAGAATACACGTGACGGCGTCAAACCCAGATCTAGGCAGTTCGAGAATTTATTTGGCGGCGAGATGACGGCGTCAGAAATTTACTCTTGACGTCGTCACCTCACAAAATCTATATATACTTTTCTACTTTTCATTCATTAAGGGAGGAACTTGTGTGGAGAATACTAGGGTCGAACCTAATAAACCCTAGGTCGTTTGTAACAGTATTTTCAAGGGTTTTCACCCCTTGAAACCTTTCATGTTCAATTGATATAAGTCCTCTTTCAATTCATTCAATATGTCTATGTGTTGTTTGAATATATCTTATGCTTGTCTTGATTTTAACATGCTAGGCTAGATCTTTCATGTGTTTGTTTAGATGTAATGAAACCTAGATGTTGATTATACGTTGATTGCTTGTTTATAGTTGTAATGGATGAATGATTTCAATGTTAGGCTTAAGAAAACTGGCAGATCTCCATTGTGTAACTTGCTTGAACGTCTTAAGAAACATAAACCGATGTGTACTAGGTTTTATTGGTTGTATTTAATGCATGAGCGAATTCTAATGATCCCATGTTAGGAGCTTCTTAGCTGGCTCGACATAGGAGTGAAGTAGGAGCTTATAAGATTGGGGAAGTAAGTACGCCACCCCATGAATGGTATTAAGGAACACAATCCGTCATCCACGCAACTGTAACAAGTAATTAACCTGTAAAAGATATCTAAGGAGTAGTGAAATCTAAGTAAACACAAGTCTCCCATATATTGCTCACACCACTATCTTAATTTAGTTTATTTTCATTTTTGTTATTTTATTTTGATTGCATCTTAGTTATTGGGTTAGTTGAATAGCAACTAATTCCGCCCACTCCTCTAAAAACCGAGATTTTACTTGCTTTTAATAAAAACTAAAAAATACAAAAAGAATCATCCCTCATCTCTAGACCTAGTCTTTAGGTTTTCTAATCCTAGCGACACTATTCCCAAGTTGAACGATCAATCCCCCGGTACTTGTCACTATACTATACTACAACGATCAGGTACACTGCCTGGTGGGGGTTGTAAGCTTCTCGAGATCCCTTGAGAGGTAAAGCCTGGTGCAAATCCCTACGCATCTCTCACTTAAACGGCAACACATGACATGTACCTTTATTGCTACAATAGCCTAATCCAGCCCATTGATCGCTGAATACCCGTCACACATACATATATACGCTCACGTCTGTGCCTAAACCAGATGATCATCATGCAATGGCTCACTGCGGTGGCCCCTATTGCCTTAACAACATGGCGCAAATCCTCTTTTCAGACTCGTTGCACGGCAATTGCCCCAGCCTCCACAAAGTACTGAGTTTATGCAAGAAAAGTGTACGAAATTTACATATTCATTTGAAACATATCTCGAATATTGTATGTCCAAAATAATAATAGCTTTCCTTAAGTGTCATGTCATCAATTCCCTTTGTAGTTAAGACAACATTAGCACCAGCTTTTAGAAGCTTTTCAATTCTTTCTTTTGTCACATCAGCTTCTTGTAAAATACACGGTCATATTCTAGAACTTAGTTGGGTATCAAATTTGCACACATATAGAGATAGAGATCTTAGCATATAAAGAGATTTCTGTGGCATTAAATATTAGGAGCTAAATCAGGTTACCTTTGACGAATCTTTTCTAGCTCACGAGGGCCGGTGACTAAATCTTGAACCCCTAATTGCATTTTTGTCTTTTGAAGATTTAAATCGAGAACCCCTAATTGCATTTTTGTCTTTTGAAGATTTAAATCGAGACAGGCGATCCTTGTAGCAGCAACTCTCATTGGCTATTCCCTGTCCTGCATGGCCGGTGTTAAGAGCATAACCTTTCAACAAGTAGCTTTCTTTAGCAATTTTTCCATGAGCTTTAAGAATATTGATCCCCTAAAAAACAAAAAAATTGGTCATGTCAGTTATCATGTTGCAAATAGCAGCTCAGATATGTGCAGACAACTAAAGGAACTGAAATTCTGAGAATAGATTGTATAAGCTTATTGTATAATATTTGTGATATGTAAACATATGATAGTTATTTTAGAGGGTTTGTTAGTATTTTTGTAAATAAATATTGCAACTTCACATCTCAATAATGAACTATTATTGTTTAAATAAAATTATTTTGCTAATGCTTAACTATATTGGATATTTGACTTCTCCCCGTGAATTTGTCACTATAACAGATTATACTGCTTCAACAACCTATAGATGCAACCAAAGTGTAACATCCCCATTTTTCATTGATCGCAGCGGATAAAGTGTTTGGGGTATTACTTCATAGAATCACAGATACAGTAATAGAAAACGACTCGAAAAGAGACGTTTTGAAAATTTAGTTATCATTCATAATTATCAGAGTTTTAATTATAAAAGATATACTTTTATTTTGTTGAGGTCCCAAAAATCTAAGAGTTAGGTTGGTGGTGTTTGAATGATAACCATGAAAAGTCCTCCGAGTTCTGTACCTCCTTCCGCCATAGGTCCATAGCAGTAATAAACCTAGAATACATGCTTAAACAGTCAACACTATGTGTTGAGTGAGAATCATAGGTTTAGGGGTTAGTAAATACAAGTTCCCTGGGTTCAGTTGTTACACCCATCTGGGAAAATGCAAGTTTTGTGATAATTGTGATGCATGCACAATTATCAGGAGTTTAGTAGGTTGCACTAAGCTCATGAATCACACCTTAACGATCCGGGTCATGTGGGCTACAGACCCAACATGAGGGGATAGAAGGATAACTTGTCAAAGTTATACCTTGAGTGGATTCAAATATAGTACTTATTGGTATCACCTAGTGGGGTGTTAATACCAACGGAAGTTGTCAAACTCTAATAGATCTATCAACTATATTCGCATTCGATTGGGTAAAACCTCCCAAACGATTAGATTCATGAATTTTGGTTATGTAGTGGTGGCAGTTAGTTTACTCGTGCAAACAACCAAAGAAAAAGACTTGTATTTGGTTTTAAGTAAAGCATTTAGCATGTATTCCCCTTACAGGGTTTGTAAAAGCATTTAGATTGAAAGTTTTAAAAAGATGTAAGGCTATGAAGACTCACCTGGGTGTAGAGTAATCTAAGTAATGCAAATAGTGACTCGGGAACTAGACCGCCTTACTCACGTATCCTAGTGTGTTGTTGTTGGTTTTGTATGTATGTCAAGCTTTTTTGTTATCATGTTTATGTTTCTTAAGTTATTGTTTTTAGGTTTGTTAATGTTTTAGATATAACATAACACCGTTCAGGCCATTTTAATTCAGAAGTATATGACTCCTCACATGAAGCTCCCTACTATTGTATTATGTTATCAACATAATACCGTTCGGGCCATCATAATTCAGAAGTTAATACTCCTCACACAAAGCTCCCTATTATTGAGTTATGTTGTTATTAGTGTTTAGTTATAATCATATCACCGTTCGGGCCATCATATCTCAGAAGTATATGCAATAATCGTTCGAGGATTCAGGGCACTTTAATTCGTAAACCCAACAAACGCGTCAAAAATGAAATATCCACATAGTACTCCTCGTATGAAGATCCCTAGTATTGTGTTATTCTTTTAACTTTATTTAGGTTTTATACTTATATGATATTTTTACTTTTTACCCTTATAGTTTATATATTTACGTTTTCTACCCTAAGTTTTATATTACTTATATTACTTATACTAATAACTATTTATACTTGACACAACTAGTCCCTAGACTTCTATATTAACCTAAGACTCCTAAGTTTTCTATATTTATCATTTTAGACCTTTAACTTTATACTATTTACGTTTTTAGTCCTTTTTAGTTTATACTTATGTTATTATCTATCCTAGGGTTTTAATATTATGCAAAACTAATCCTTACTACTTATAACTTCTAGGAAAGGTCAAAAACAGTCCCTAGACTTTATAATTTTAGGAATTTATGATATATACCCTTATGCATGTAAACTATTGCAAAACTAGTCCTAATATGCATGTAACTTATATTTTATCTAGTATTTAAGTTTTCTAGCTTATGTTTTACTTATTATAAGTTATCTAAGGTATGTTTAACTAGTGTATGACCTAAATTAACTACTTATAGCATGCATGTAACACCCCTCCCTACGCAGACCACAATATTGTCCGCTTTGCCCGCAGGCTCACGGCTTTGTTTTTGTGGCCTCATTTGAAGACTTCCCGGTAGGTCACAAAAACAAAGCCGTGAGCCTACGGGCAAAGCGGACAATATTGTGGTCTGCGTAGGGCGGGGTGTTACAAGTGGTATCAGAGCCAGGTTATTGTAACACCCTAGACAAATCCCACATCGGCTGTGGCCTGGAGAGATGCTGGGTTCGTAAGATAACATTTGCCTTACAATGGCACAACGCGTTTTGTGGTCTACTGCAAGTGGGGTTCTTAGGAACTGGCAATTAAGCGTGCACATGTGAGAGTAGTACTGGCTTGGGTGACCAACCAGGAAGTGTTCAAATGAGGCCACAAAAACAAAACCGTGAGCCTGCGGGCAAAGCAGACAATATTGCAGTCTGCTTAGGGCGGAGTGTTACAAGTGGTATCAAAGCCACTCCTGAGCCGTTCGGGATGGTGGGGCAAACCTCATCGAGGACGATGAGTCCCTAAGGGGGGTGATTGTAACACCCTAGGCAAATCCCACATCGGCTGTGGCCTGGAGAGATGCTAGGTTCATAAGATAACATTCGCCTTACAATGACACCACGCGTTTTGTGGTCTACTGCAAGTGGGGTTCTTAGGAACTGGCAGTTAAGCGTGCTCATGTGAGAGTAGTACTGGCTTGGGTGACCTATCGGGAAGTCTTCAAATGAGGCCACAAAAACAAAGCCGTGAGCCTGCGGGTAAAGCGGACAATATTGTGGCCTGCGTAGGGCGGGGTGTTACAATGCATGCAAGTATATGACTCGATCTAGGGTTTTAAAACATATACTAGCAAGTAGAATGGTTCTAGGCTCATGCAAGGGTATCTAAACTATCTAAGGTATCCTAAATCTATCCTAAGACTATACTAAAGCTATATTAACTAAATGTAAGACTTACATGGCTAGGGGGTTTACGTGGGTTAGAACTAGGTTTAGGGTTTTCTAGGGCTCGTACGACTTCAAACCACAACACAACTCGACCAAGGCCTAGCTACTCGTTTCTAACAGCTTCTAAGGACTTAGTACTACATAAATGTGAGGTAGAGAGGAGGAGGAGAGGTGTGGAGAAGAAGTGAGGGCTGGGGGGTATTTATAGGTTGCAATAGGGCGGTTTGGGTGGAAATGGTTGTCTAGGTGTCACGGAGGGGGAGGGCTGAGCAAGTAGAGTTAGGAGGGTATTATGGCAAGTCTAATGGTGACAAGGAAGAGCTAGGGAGGTAGCTAGGGGGCTGGGTAGGCCGGTTGTGGTGGAAATCAGCCGTGAGAGGCGGTTCAAGGGTAGCAGCTTACAAGGAGGTGATGCACCTCCTTGCTTGGGTGCTTGGAGGTGCTTGTAAGCAGCTTAGGGTGTTTAAGGGTGGTTAGGGTGATTAGGGGTGATTAGGGGTGGTTTAGTGGTGGATTATGGAAGGTTTAGGGTGGATTAGTGGTGATTAGTGGTGGATTAGCCAAGTAGGTGATGCACCTACTTGTGTGTGTGCTTAGAGGTGTTAGGGTGTGTGCTTGGGTATGACTAAGGTGTTAGGGTGCTAGGTTGAGGTGTTTAAGGTGCTTATGTTTAGGTTTTACTAAGTTTTAGTTAAGTTTATACCTAGTTTCTACTTAATATGTGTTTAAGATTTTACCTAAGGTTTAGTGCCTAATTTAAATTCCTAAGTGTGTCTAGTGACTAATCCTAAGACCTAAAGGGTTTATTCTAAGTGTGGGTAACCTATGGGGAAGTTTTGGGAAGGTTGACCTGGTTTTGTAACCTAAATGACCTAAGTGGGTTTAGTGAGAGACTAGGGTTTATCCTATAGTTTTGTGCCTAAGTTAGTGTCCTAAGGGTATCTAATAACTATTCCTAAGTTCCTAAAGGCTTATACTAAGTGGTAGTGACATATGGGGAAGTTTTGGGTGGGTTTAGACCTAATTCTAGTTATCTATGACCTAGTTATGGTTTAGGGCTTAGGGGGTTTGTATCTAAGTTCTAAGAGTTCTATTCTAAAACCTAATAGTCATAATATATCCTAATATTCCTAAAGATACTCTTACTTAAGCCTTGAACACATTCTTACTAGTTTAACTAAGCATATAGGTTCAGATAAGCACATAATCCTACTTAAGTTTTAGTTTAGGGTTTATTAGGGTTTTGTGTTATGTTTAGTGTTTTAAATTGGTGTATTACTTATTATGGTGTTGTTATGAGTTTATGCTTGACATACATGGGGTTTATAGGATGTGAGTGTTGAGTTATTTGGCTTGTGTAGATACGTGAGCAGGTCTAGTGAGTCATGCAAGTAATAATGTATATAAAAAGCAAAAATTTCCCTGTGAAATACCTACTATAGGTATTTGTAATGGGAATGATAGTAATGGGTGTTTGTGGGTTGTTATACAAAACATATTATTTCTTTAGTAAAGATAGCTTGTTTATTAGCTTGTTTAGCAAAGATAGCTCATCTTAACATTTGTATAAGCTTATAGGCGCATATAAGGCATATGAGCTTAGTCAGGGGATTTTTAATCTGCTTCATTTTTGTGGCTTATGGGCTTATTTAGCTAATCTATTAGTATACTCTTCTAGTTTGCGTTTTTACTATTGGCCAATCCAAACACTTAGTAAGAGCTAATAAGCAGATTCATCATAAGCCATAAGCTACTTATGGAATAAGTTTAAGCCCAAAAATAAAACTATACAGTAACACAAACACACCCTAAAAATAAAATAAAAAAATAAAAAGATTCAATAAAAGGCATACCAAATTTGCAAAGAATTCATAAAAGCTTTGAAGACATGCTTGTCTTTGCACAGTTCACAAGAGTCTCCTTCCCAAGCTTGTCAACCTAAAAGAAAGCAACAAGAACCCATTGTTGAACTTCATTAAGAATTGTTATCAATTGTGACTCTGCAACAACAAAACATACACCAACTCAATATCTAACAAAACATACTTTAAAAAGAACTTTTCAGATATACTTATCATAACAAGTAAAAAATAATTTTTAGAAATTTTATCAAATACAACAAAAATACCCAATCCGATAGAATTTTTATCAGTGTCCTATCAACTGCAAATACAGGTACTCTCATTTTAAGTTTGGAAGGATACCTGGCAACCAAGATCACCAAGCGTCAATATACGCTCACCATCATAAGGGTATTGTATTTTGAATCGATCAAGGTGATTTTCCCGAAAATAAAAAATTAGGGTTCTCATTAAACACAAATATAATTAATCATAATCAATGGAATTATATCATATATTTGAATCGAAATAGAATAATTGTATTAAAAATAAAATCAGGAAACAAAAAAAATAGATAATCGTATTTACCATAGCAATCGTTCTACATAATCCCTCGAATAATTAAAAATTGAATTCTTGAATCAAACTTTTCTTATAGTATGAATCGATTTATATATAGATGTTTTTTAATAAAGGTTTTTGAATCGGATGAGTATGAGAGAAGATTTGAATGGATAATTTAAAGTGTACGAGGATGAGAAGATTTGAATACATCTTTCTCCCACCTTTTACCATTTTTCAACACTCAACTTTTCAGTTTTAACCATTTTTTCATTATATTTAGTTAAGATAAATAAAATGCGGGACTAATGCATTGTGATAGGACAACTTCTTGTTCCTGTGTAGTAGTGTAGATCTTTGTTAAGATTTTTTTTTATTTTTTTTCTTTTTTTTATTTTTTTGAACGGCAGTTTGGTGCATCGGAGTATCTTACGTGCCACCAAGTCTCTCAACCCGAGTTCGAATCATCTCACGAAGAGAATATCCACCCCCAGCCTAGCCATTCAGTTTCCCATTAAGGGGCTTCAAGGCATCGCGCTGGGATTCGAACCCGGCTGCCAATTCAGGGAAAATCCCCCACATGGGGAAAAGCAGGAGTCGAACTCCTGACCTCCCACATGGAGACTATAACCGGATGCATCAATCCAACTAAGCTGGACATCATTTGCAGATCTGGGGGCTATCCCTTGACACTGTTATGAACTGAATTAAACACCTCACTTTGGTAGCTCTCAAGCATAAGTTTTATTGAATAAACTGGGGGCTATGATACAGCCATACGAAACAATAAAAGTGCAACTGAACGCATCCACGTGCTGAACAACAAACGGCACAACTAGCAACGTGGCTAAGAAAAATTCAAAACAGCTTTCCCTACAAGTCACAGGGATTATTGAAAAGGAAATAAAAGAATTAGTCATAGACTAAAACTTCCCAACAGAGACGAGGTAACTGCTTGAGAGTTTGCCTTCAATTCATGCATGTATCATATACTCATAGCATGAATGAAATGAGCTTTGATATAACCTATGAGTTCTTCTCCGACATGTGTGAAATTATCACCATATTTATACATGGTATCCACAAAGCATGTCAAGTTGATCACACGCATCTTGAGAGCCATTGGAATTTCTTTGCATATGAGTAACTCCCGGTTCAAATCTTTCCATGCATCGTCAACTAGTGTGTTGAGCAAATCATAAGCACGCTCCTCTGTCACATCGTGTTGCTTCATGTAGCATTCTACAAAGGATGCAACATGCCCCCTTTCTTTCTCCTCCTACAGAAGTTATAAATTTTAGGATTTATCCTTTGCATATAACAAAACCATTGAATTATTGTATAGAGGGAGGTTTATTCCTCCTACTTGAGTCAAATTACTTATAATGATGACCAAACATATGTACCTTGTGACCAGCAACATCATCCATCGTCCTACAAATGGCACACGAAGCTTTGATGAGTGGAGGATTAGTAAGAGCCCACTTGAATGAATCTTCTGACGCTAGATCACCCATGCCAACAAAACTGGCAATTGTAAGCATTTTGTAGCCAACACTAACAAATGCAACTGATTTGTATTCCTCTATAGTTGGTACATATCCTTCATGTTTCCATCTTGCTTCTTTCATATAACTTATGATTAACTCTTTCATCTGTGTATATGAAAATATATAATATATATAATTGTATTCACATCTATGCATACAATTCAACTATCTTAGTTAACTTAACTGATCATGCAAAGTTAATGCGTTGAATCTTACCGACTCTTTAGCATAGTTAACATGATTTTGTTTTGCCTCCTTTGCCATAATTTCATCCATTTCTTCATACAAATCCAAGAGGCCTTTGTATATTAATTGCATGTAATGGGGGAGTGCATCCAAGCAGGTAAGTGACCACCTACAGTTGATGTAGAAGTATATTATAACTTGGTCAACTAAATTGGTTGATTACTAGTGCGTGTTTATACCTTTCAACTGCTTGGGTGAAGATCTCAAGTTCTTCGTAAATACCGTACGCGTCATAAGTGTCGTCTAGAATTGTTGCCATTGCAAACACTTTTGTTAAGAAGATCCTAGCTCCAGAATATTGAGGCTCAAAGTACGCACCCAATGCCCAAAAGTAATTCTCGACAAATCTATCTCTCATGTAAGGTATGTTCTTTGGAACATCAAAATGTTTCCACCACCTACAGTAAGTAGAAATGGAATAGCTAGCTATGAGTGCTATACAAATTTTCAGTAACGATTAGGATGAAGTATCAAATTAATATGATATTTAGATGAATTGAACGTCAATATAAATGGCTAAGGTTATATACTTGAATAGTTGGCTAAGCTCCTTCTTGTGCATGGATTGTAGCAAGTTGAACCCTAACTTCGAAAGCCTTAGTAACGACTTATTATGAGATACCTGTTCTTCATAGAAAGGTATGTAGAGCAATGCATCTACTCTGGGTAACCTTTTACGTATAGGCCGCTCTAGTGAATCTTGTATGTACTTAGAAAGAGTAGGGTTACATCCAAGAGAATCTTTCGACATCTTATCAAGATGAGTTTTTGTAAAAACAAGAGCATCATCTAATATTACTTCACCATCAACCCTCATATGTGCTGCCTCATACAACTCAAGCATACCATGAACATCATTGGTTAAGGATTCCTTAAACGATCCTTTGTTATCCTTGTATTGATTAAAGGTATCTGTTTTAATGGTTGTAAAAGAGTGTTAACGTTTTCTCATTAGGATAAATAGATTAAATTCATATGCACCAATAAAAAATAGTTGAATCTAGATGCACTAACCACATGAAACATAGAAGCCTTGTTGTCGAAGGAGCCGAAACCAAAGTGGCGCGTTACCACCCTTCCAGTGATCACCGTATGTATCATAAATATGCTTCAAGGCTCGCTCAATCTCCTCTTCGAAATAGTAGGCTATGCCGAGGCGCTGGACTTCATTAATTAGTATCAACAAATCGGTATGCTTTGATGGATCATCCAAAGCCACCACTATTTCTTTCCTCACTTCTTCTCTTAAACCCTCAACAATTTTTTCTACCTCAACCTGATCTTCTGGCTGCATTTACAAATGAATAGACACACCAAAGTAATACAGTAGTTCACTAGACGTGACCGATCGATTACATCTTAACTCTAATGACACACGCGTGTAACTTTTAGATAGAAACTTTATATTTGGTTGGGTTTGCATAATAAACACATAGGCCTACTTATGGTTTAACAACGGTCCAATTAAAGCATGCATGTATTAATAGCTTACAAGAAAAAAAATTATATTTTATACAAATGAAATACTCTAATATAATGGTTTAGTTTACAAATTAAGTCGTATTACAACTTTGCAACACAAAAATACTTTGCATGGGTCATTTTTTTCCTTGTTGTGTACGTACCTCTTCATAAACGAGAAATTGATCTCCCCAAAGGCTAGGATGAAAATTCGCTATGGGTCGAATGATTTCATTTTCTTTTGATGCCATGTAGTTATCGAAAGTCTGAATGCTTAACCTCTTCTAGTTGCTTTAAATGACATGATTTGTAGAACGGGTTGAGACATCCTATTTATACACAATGAGTGTCCCCTTTGCCCAACAAGCATTTTATTATTATTATTATTATTATTATTATTATTATTATTATTATTATTATTATTTTTTTTTTTTTGAAAGGCAACATGTATTAAAGAACCAAAACAAGGAACAAGATACAAAGAAAAGGCAACCCACCACCTTAACAAGACAATTAAGGGGGATAGATCCCAAAAGAAACAAGTAACAACCAAAACAACCAAAACCAAACAAGCCTTTATGAACCTAATAGCAAGGACAAAAGAGCTATATGACACAAGCATGAACCAACACCATTATGCATCAAATACCTGACACAAATTTGCAAACCAAAACACTAAGCAAACATCTTGGCCCAAACTTGACTTTAGAAACAAAAGAACCACAGCAAGTAAAATATGCAGCAGGTTATATAAAACCAAAACTGTCTTCACAGTCACTTGCAACAATCACTATAGCACTTGAGCCAAACCTTGTCTTCATGTACATTAGTGGAGATAAAATACACAGTACCGAACACAGCCTTCACATATTCACTTGCAACAGTCACAGTACCACTTGAGCCAAACACTGCCTTGAAATGAAGTAGCAATCACAGCGACTGAAAACAAAAAATATGCAGCAAACCTGCAGATTGCAGATACATTGGCAAACTACCATAAAACTTCATCGAACTCGACATTTTACTGGATCAAAAAGCCAATGTTGCCAATTCATCTCGTTTTTCTTTCCGGATCTTCTCACAATCCACTCGTAACTTTTAAGTTGAATATCTTGCACTATTTTGTTTAAACTTGAAGCTTTCCTTTTAAAAACTCGTGCGTTTCTCTCTTTCCATATAAAGTACCCGGATGTCCAAATCACCGCTTGCCACATTTTAGATGAATGACTAGGGATATTAGCGTTTCCATTAGAAGCAAAGAATTCCTCAATGGAAAAAGCATTAACCACCCCAATCTTCCACCAACTATAAATTTTGTCCCACACACTCATAGCAAAGTTACACATGACCAAGCAATGAGAACACGATTCCACCACATCGCCACACGAGGGACATAATAAGGAATCTAAATCAATGCCCCTCTTGTCTAACTCTTCTCGAACCGGAAGTTTACCCCTTAGTGCCCTCCACACAAATATATTGACTTTTTTTGGAACCCAATTGTTCCAAGTTGTCGCCACAACTCCACTAGCCACGCCAAGCGTCTTTTCTTCCACCAACTTTGTTAATTCTCTAACCGTGAAATCACCATTTTCATGAAGCACCCACCTCCAACGATCCCTACAATCAAACTTGATAACAACATTTTGTAAAAGCACATTTAATTCCTCTAAATCCTTACATACCCTCCCTCTAAGATTTCTAACCCATTCCCATTCCCAACACCAAGCATTATCTACCCATTTCCCTTTTCCCGCCACCTTACCCTCCTTACACCTATCGAGATGGTAAAGCCTCGGAAATCTATCGCAAAGCCTATCCTCACCTACCCATTTATCAATCCAAAATCTAATATCATTACCATTCCCCACCTCCCCAACAAACGAAGAAACAAACTCTAATCCTAGACCCTCCAATTCATCCCCCACCCTAATGATATCACACCACACCCCCCCCCCCCCCGACCGACCTCCCTACACCTCTAATGTCGCCAAGCCCTCCACTTTCTCCATAAATGCTTTTTAATATTCTAACCCACAAAGACCCCCCCTCCCTTTTGAATCTCCACCACCATTTGCCCAAGAGAGCTAGATTTTTCCCCCGAAGTGACCCAATGTTTAACCCCCCTTCCCCATTTGAGGCTAGTAACCTATCCCATTTAACCCAAGATACTTTTTTACACTCCCCCACCCCACCCCAAAAAAAGTTTTTTCTCACTCTTTCGAGTTCTTTTATCACACTCAAAGGCACACGGAACATCGAAAAATAGTACAATGGTAAGCTTCCTAGAACCGATTTAACCAATGTTAAGCGCCCCCCAAACGACATCGATTTTGCTTTCCAGTCGGCCAACCGATATTTGAATTTCTCGACCACGGTATTCCAAGCCCCTATCCTCCTCATATTTTCACCGACTGGTAGCCCCAAGTACATAAAAGGGAACTCACCAACTCCACATTTCATCCAACTCGCCATATCCCTTAATTCCAAATCATTAACTCCGACCCCATATAGCTTGCTCTTATTATAGTTAACTCGAAGACCGGAGACTTCCTCAAAGCACTTTAGAATACACATAAGGACTTTCGCATTCTCTTTATTCCATTCCCCGAGAAAGATAGTGTCATCCGCATATTGAAGACAATAATTTTGAGACAGGGGGAGTAATAAACTGGAGATGCTCTTAGGCGTCAACACTTAAAAGGAAGTTGAGAGAGTTTATGTGACTAATTGATGCTTTACTTAACCAAAGTTCGTTATTTTGTTCCTGAACAATACGTTGATGTAATTGGAATCGCCAAATTAGGAAAATGCTTTCAGGTGAATAGTGTTACTGTTTTATATATCTGTATAGAAAGATTCTCCCATATAATTGTCGACACATATTAAAACAAAAGAAACAAAATCCAAACGATAGGCAATCTCTAGTAGCCAACAAGATATGTACTTAGGCTATGTTTATTCATGATCCCATCCAATCGATTGGGGGTACAAAGTACACAAATAACTAATATTATAATACAAGTACATAAAATAAGGAAAGAGATGTTCACAACCAGTTCGTTTGGTGACCTCCAAATAATTGATCCAACCTCGCCACATGTAACACTAAGAATGGTCAATCAAACTCCTTATCATTATTAATGCTCATGTGTGATTCAATTCACATGCATAAAAAAATAATATTATATGTAAGGTTGAGTTGTTGATAAATGATAAAAAAGTTGAGATTGATTGTATGTATAGATTGTATATGTGGATGAGTGAGAAAATAATATTTTAATGAAAGATTGAGTTGAATGAGTTTGTGAATAAAGATAGTCTTAGGGGATCCCATCTAAAAGGGTAAAGTATTTTATTAAAATAAAAGCTGCATGCCATTATAAAATACAACGTGTTTATATACTATCGTACAGTGTGTGCTAAATGGGTAAGATGTTTTAGTCTTACAGTGTGTCCTAAAAAGCTAAGATGTTTTACTAACTTTTTAATCATAGAGTGTGTATAAAAACGGTTAAGTAATCTAATATTGGAAACAAAACATAACTAGGGAGTGTCATAGAGGTGGCCGAAACAGGTTAACCAATAAATTGATTTGCTCACTTTTAAAACCTAAACTAAATCAAAAACAGTTAAATAATCACCAGCTTTCTATTTTTTCCAATTCAAAAACCAACTAAACGGTCATTCAACCAATTGAACGGTGTCGGATTGCGGATGACTCACATTGTTAGATTATGACAGCTCAATAGTGTTACAATAGCTTAGTAGCTAAGACGAGAACTCTCACCTAAAGAACCAGCCCGAGGTGTTATTACGGGTGGTGGATTTGAATCCCTCATAGTGGCGAATGAAATAGTGAATGAATTTACGAACAAAGACATGAAGAAAATAAAATAAAAACAAAGAAAACTAGAACAGAAACAAAGAACGCTTGATAGGAATCATGTGAGCTAGAACAAATAAATAGAATACAAAACCTAGACTATTCCCCGGTAGTAGATCCGAAAACATGATATGCGAATTGCAAAACAAGTTTTACAACCCCTTGGGTAGTGTACCTAACTGTTATAGTCTAGTAAAGGAAAGTTTGAGGGATTGATCATTCTTTAGGGAACCAATGAGGTATGTTCGTAATGTAAGCTAATTATAAGTAGGGGTAATCATTTTGAAATGTATCTTACTTGTCACATTTTTCAGTTCTTTGTAATTGGCTACATTTATAAATGATAATCCTTAAAAAAAATTGGCCAAATCATGAATTTGGCTAAACTTAAAAAATATGCAAATTATGTTATTGGGCTAAAAATAAAAATAACTAAATTTAAAAAAATATGTAAATTATTTTATTCGGGTCAACCCGAAAATTGAACTGAATTCAAATTCAGTTTTCGGTTCGGTTAAATCAACTATAAATTCGGTTCGGTTTGACGTTTGTTTACATTCATTTGTTCAGCTAAACTTAAACGAATGAATACGAACAACCTTTCGTTCGTGTTCGTCTGGTTCGTTTAGAACTCTAAGGGTTTCGATTTTGGGGTTAAATATATAGGTTTTTTTTATGTCGGAGTGATGAATGGAGAAGATGGAGTTCGTGTAAATGGAGTGTTTGTAGGTATGCCAATGATGAAAGCTTGAGCTTTTGGGGTTTGGGATCGAATGGTAAGGTTTTAATTTAGTTCTAGTTTGCCCTAATGAGGTGAGGGAATAAAACAATCTCTTACTTAAACTAATAAAGTAAAAGAAATGTATCTTGCTTACCAAAATTTCCAGTTTTATGTAACAAACTAACTTTTTTGGTATATTAATGTACTGTAACTTGTTTGACGTTGCACAAACCGGCTGAGAGGGTAAAAAATACATCAAACTGACAAAAATAACAAGTTTGGTACATCAATCTGCAAAAACAAAAATAATACTAAAATAATAAAAAAATAGTTTGCTACACAAGTAAATTCGGGATTTTGAAGGAGTTTGATTTAAACTAATATTAACCTAAAGACAATGAAATAACAAATGCGATAAAAATAAATGTGTGTTAATAATAGATGGGATCTTGTTTTTACTTATGTTGCACAACTCCTTATTAAAATCTAATTAGACTTATTGATTTTGTCACGCCCAACAAATGATTATGATGAACTTC
This sequence comes from Artemisia argyi, assembly GCA_030686995.1. NCBI lineage: Eukaryota > Viridiplantae > Streptophyta > Magnoliopsida > Asterales > Asteraceae > Artemisia > Artemisia argyi. Next base: position 135,374,414 of record CM060698.1, on the reverse strand, counting down.
CGATTGTGACATAGATTTGTATTAGTCATTTCTCTAATATCCTATATAAGAGAGCCTAGAGTATTAGTCTGGCTCCATAGTAAAACTATCAAATATGCATTATGTGTCCCTCATGTATAAGGTATCACAAGCCAACATCACTTGGTTTGCGTGTGACGAGTACAGCTTATGTCAAAGCACCCGGCATGCGAGATCTAAAACTAATGGTATTATTAAAAAAAAAAAAAAGTAAAATAAATAAATAAATAAATAAATAATGTAATGTTGTAACTATTAGGTAATAAATCTTAATTCTTATATCATGGTTCTAGGCAAGGTTGTCAGGATCGGGATCCTACCTAGGATCGTTTTCGGCTTTGCAAGATCGTGATCGTAGGATCGGATCGAGATCGTAAGATCCTATGAAAATGTATGTATTTTTGCATAGGGGTTGTATTTCTATACTTATATATATTTTTATATAATATTTTATATGATAAACGAATATAAATAGATGCTAAAACAATAAGTTCCTTGTTCAAATACCGTATTAGTAAAACATTAGATATATTGCAATATATACTTGCACAAAGTTACTTCATGTTTCAATCGCTAAATGAGCAATTTGGATATAAAAGAGATACTACATATGTGCACCACTCATGTTTCAATCATTAAATAATGATGTTCGATACAAAGGAAATACAGACATAGTCATAATGAAAGTTTATAAACTAGCGATGGTGCAAACTAGCAATTATCAAAGAAGAATCTGAGATTTTTGGTGTATTTCAATTAAGAATTAGTTTTTTTTTTTTTTTTTTTTTTTTTTTTTTTTTTTTTTTTCCTCTTAATAAAAAGAATGCCCATACTTTAAAGTTTGCTTCGTGGTGAACAATAAATAAACTAGTTTTTAGTTTATACTATTTGACATGTACATACGCAAGACTTAATATAAATTAATAAATCATATGTGTGTTGGTAAAAGTAGCATGTAGTTGTCGTGAAAATATTGTTAGTCATTATCGTAATAATTTCGTACTTAATTTAGCCAATGCTAATGCTAATTTCCTATAATGAGCATCTTTCACTTTAAACCGAATGGTCAGATGTGAAAAACAATGAATTAGTGATTGTGATTGGGATTTTTGAATCAAACATGGGCTTAAATGCTTCGCATAGGAAAAAAAAGTAAAAAAAAAAGGGTTAGCAACAGGATCGGATCGTAAACGATCCCACGATCCTACGATCCGATCCTACGATCCTGAACGATCCTACCTGATTTAAGATCCCGTTAAGATCCTGATCGTTTTTTGAGTGTGGGATCGTAGGATCGTGCGATCCTACGATCAGGATCGCGATCCTGACAACCTTAGTTCTAGGTGTCTACGTAAAAACCCTTTAAGCATTTGTTTATCGAATTCCAATGATATACTTTTCTAGTATTCTAACTTCCAATATGGGTATGTTTGGCACGGAGTGGTGTTGAGTTTTTTAGTTTTTAGTAGTCGTTTGGTAAAAGAGCGTTGAGCTATACTATTTTTTAGAATACTTATTTATTCAATGCTTTTTTAAAAAATAATCGCAACTCACTGCTACTGCTCATTACCACTTTTAACAAACACATCCTATAACATCAGGCAAGTGTATGTATTTAGCTACAAAAGTAACCGCATAGTCAAAATAGTAACACCACACTTCAAAACAAAAGTCTATTCTTTTTATTTAAACGTGTCAATAATTATGGGCATAGATTTGCCAATAATTATTATGGGTGGCGATCAGTTGACCATATTCGCAGAGTGAAACCCACATGTTTTTCGTTTGACCCTACTAAAGTACTAAACTACTACATGCTGATGCGGAGTATAAATAAAATTGGGATGTATTAACCGGGCGGTCTCTACCCCTAGCCTACTGCCATATTTCCTTTTTGTCCCCACTAGCCTCTACTGCCACCTTTTTGTTTTTTTCCTTTTTATAAATGGGTTGGTCAAAATATGCGGCCACTTTTTTTTTTTTTTTTTTTTTTTTTTAATAAATGTTATAAATTTTTTTTAAAAAAAAGTATTTTGTTAAAAATAATAAAAGTTAAAATTTTTTTGTAAAAAAAATAAAAGTTGTAAATTTTTAATATAATTTTGTAATTTTTTCTGTAAATTTTTAATATAATGTTGTAAATTTTTTTTGTAAAAAAAATATTCATACGTTTGCTTAGTATAATGTTGTAAATTTTTTTTGTAAATTTTTAATAAATGTTATAATGTTGTAAATTTTTAATATAAAGGCGCTGGAGATGGAGTTAGAAATGGTAAGGAATCCTGAGGATCACGTTTGTCAGTCAAGTGCCCGGCTCCATGATCTTTTAAATGATTTGAATAATCTTTATATGTCGTAGATGTTGTTGTTTTTTAAATAATGTGTTAACGTTGTTGTTTAATTGAATAATAACATTTGTTGTCATAGTCGTTTAATGTGGTAACGTTTAACGTGCTATTATATAAACGTAACAAATAAACACACACAAAAAAACATTACAAAAAATATATACTATACCAAACATTTAAAAAAAAAAAAAAAAAAAGACAACTAACTGACAAAATAAGGAAAAAAAAAAAAAAAAAGTGAGCTACCAATTTAGAGAGGGTTCGGTTAATAAAAATAGGGCCTGTGAGAATAACCTAACCCAAAAAATTGTGCATCTATTTTTAATCACAAAGTGACCCACATGAGTTTTTCGGTTGACCCTACTAAAATAATATACTACACATACGGAGTATAAAATAAAAAGGTGCGTCTGTTTTTTACTTTTTTTAATCAAGATATTTGTGGGCCTTTAGCTTTTTTACATTTAGATAACTTAATAAAAAGTTGTTAAAAAATAATAAATAAATAAAAATCGCCCATTCATGTATACTTTGATGCATGAGCCATTTCCATCCCATTTATTTTTTTTATTTTTTTTTTTTAACCTAGGTTGTTCAAACTTCAAAATAAGGATTCATCGGAGCTTCAAGTGTGAAAGTAAGATATTATCAATGTTTAGTTTTGGATGAATGTGTGTTTAACCTTTTATAATTACCTACTTTAAATAAAATGATGTTGAATCTTTGTTTATAATGGAGATAATACATATTCTCTTTTGCTTTTGTCTTCTTTGTCAAGTGAGAGCTATGTAAAAATTCCGAGATCCCATGTGTTCCGAGTATTGGACATGTGCTTTTTGGGATTTTCTTGTAGGCATTATGTCATAATAGTTGGATATCTGGGCACAGCTGCGATAGTAAATATAGTTATATTATAAAAATATTAAATGAATTGCTAGCTTAACTATCCCCCAAAATTCTTTATTCGCTTAGTGAATTTGTTTCACAAGACTCCGAATGTATATGCATTAGTTGTATATGTTTGCTTGGTTTCTGTAGCTTTTCCGTGACATCATTATTCTCGCATATGGAAAGAACCTCGCAATCTCTTACCCCTCAAACACTCCCCCCAAAAGTATATGATTTTGACGAATCAAGATTGTATTGATTGAAATAAAGGTTAAAGTTGTAAAAATTTGAATCAAAATAAAATAAACCCACTAAAAATCTAAAAACTAAAAACTCATAAAAGTATATCAAAATGGATCTTAAATTATAGAGCACAAAGTTTTAGAAAATATGGTGAAATTAAATAATAAAAAAAATAAATAGATAATAAGATATTTTAATTTTAAAATAAAAGTGAATTTTAAGTTGGGAAGTAACACATGTCACCTTATGATTGGAGCTTTTTATCTTAATTTTTGGTTAGGAGTTATATTTAGAGTTAGTTGAGAAGTGACACATGTCACCTCATGATTGAAGCTCCTTATCTTAATTTTTGGTTATGAGTTAGACTTTGAGTTAAGATTGGTTATCCATGCATTATATAGTAGTATAGATATATTTTTTTATTTTTGAACTAATGTGTCATATATACTCACATCATTATTTTTGTTTATTATTTTTGAGTAAATTGCAAAAATAGTCCCGATGGTTTGGCCAAATTTCATGTTTTGTACGTATGACGAGGAAAGTGCAAGCAGTATCCTCGTGGGGAAATCTTGGGTTTCATCCTTCACTAAAATGAAATAACTAAAATACCCTCATTATCTTCCTTCTTTATTGTTTTGTTGAATTTTATATTTATTTTTTATATAAAAATTAAAAAACACATGAAGAACTTCAACATTCACCCATATTTACATCAACATCTTTATCATCTTTAATTCATTCACACAAAATAAACACACAAAAACATAACGCCTCTCATCCCTTCTCCATGTATCTCATCTAATCTTAACACACTACATAACCCTAAACCAATAAATCCTCTAAAAACAAACATGAATTTGTAGGAATTAACAACAAAAGTATTCACCAAATTTGAACAACAATAGTAAACCCATAGCCTCCTTCCAATTTAAGTTCACAACTGTAAGATATAGGGTTTTGGGTTTGAGGTGGAGGTATGACAGCTGGGATTAGATGTGGAGGTACGACGGCTGTTGGTGAGAGGCGGCAGATGTGGAGGTACGGCGGCTGGTGGTCTTCGATAGAGGGGTTGGGGTTAGGGTTTTTGGTTTGATGTTGAAGATGATAATAGTGATGATGGTGGTAAATGTGGGTCGATGATGGTTAGTAAAGATAACTATGTGGGTTATGTTTTGGAATAATTAAGTGCGTTATATTTTGAAATGATTATGATTGGTTATGATGATGAGTAGAAAAAGTGTGTGTTCTTAAATCTAGTATTGAGGATGAATAAATGATTAGTATGGTGAACATTGTTTTAAATAAATTAAAAATTCAAAGAGAAATTTAAAGATGAAGAACAAAGGGGTATTTTAGTAATTTCAGTTTAAGAGAGGACGAAATCAAATCTAAAGTTTCCCCACAAGGATGCCGCTTGCACCTTTCGAATCATACTGACGAAACATGCAATTTCGCCAAACCACAAGGACGATTCTTGCAATTTACTCCTATTATTTTTATGGTATTCTGCTATTTCGGGTTATAATATACTCAATGGTTTCAGCTGCACCAAAAAAAATATATACTCCATGGTTTACAATCATGTATGTTAGCGACACTTTCACCTTAAATGTGTTTTTTTATGTAAATAGAAGTGTTAAGGTACAAAGTACACATTAAAAGTGCTTCTATAATTTGTTTTTGCAACAATCACACTTTAAATTAGTATAATTGTTAATGTAAAAATACACAAACATGTTAACAGGGTTGGAAAATGCATGCATACTAAATTACAATGCTCGAAGTATTTATTATCGTATCATAAAAATCGCCTTCTAGAACCAACCAAAACACTTTTCCACCAGGATTGAACGCAAGATCATTAACAAAACATATTATAGAAATTGAGACCATTTCTAATGGCAAATGATTCCGAATTGCAAAATAAGTATGTACATTCAGTTAATAATTTTTCTATTTATATACAAGAGTAAAGTTAAAAATTTATATAACTTATATGTGATAAATGTTCATATCATTGTCATCATTTTGGACATGTTCAAATATAAAGATTATAGATAAATTATAGATAATTATCAAACACACTCTCTCTCTCTAAAAGTTCTCCTACCTCTCTCTATATTCCTCCATCCGATCCAAACTCTCTCTCTAAATAATTCCGGCGGTCGGTTTCGGCCGGCCGTCCGGAACTCTTTTGTATTTTCCTTTGCTTTCAATAATAATCCTTATCCGCAGATCTGTCATCTCCCAGCTGTCGCCGCTCGCCGTTCGCTGCCGCCACTGCCCGGACTCCTCTGCTCAGATCTGCTGCGGTCTGCCATCGATGGCCTGATGCTGCCTTGGGTTTTGGCTTTAGATCTGTTAGGTTTAGGTCTGGCTCCTTTAAGGATGCCTAGTTTTATCTTCTTTGTATGTATTATGTACTTTATGTACTTTTGTCAAGCTACACCTTCATATGGTTGTGACTGCAAAAAGCTCACTCTGGTGATTCCCCCCACCATTGTATGGTGTTGCTGTAGTCTGTTACAGCTATTATGGTGTATGTCTTGTTTTGTCGTAACTTGTTACGTTGTGTATGTTCGATGTAACTTGTTGTGTTCAAATTTCCTCCGTTTGTGAGGCGTGAAATGAAATATTTGTTCAAAAAAAAAATATAAAGATTATAGTTGCGATTGGAAACTTGGAATGCGTCAACATTAGGTTTCAGAATCTTATATTCTTTCAGAAAGCAAAGTTAAAGAAACTTGAAGGATTTAATAAATAATAAATTAATTAGTTTTGAACGTGCATGATGATGGCTCACAGGATGATGAATCACAAAATTAACAAAATGGAGGGAATAGCAAATTAAAAGTCATGGTAATGGGCTACATACAATGTTTTGAAAACCGGGTTTGAAATCGAACTGGTCGAGTCATCGGGCATTGGGTCAACTGGTTTGACAGGTTCGACCTCCAGGTCAACCCGGTTTTCAATTTATTATTTTTTATTTTTTGACCGGGTTAACCGGTTCGACCGATGGGTCAACCCGGGTTAACCCGGGTTTTTATTAAAAAATTTTGAAAAAACGAAACCCTGCCGGGATCATCCTCTCGGACCAGCTACTGATCATCGCCTTGGTAAGCTATTACCTCACCAACTAGCTAATCAGACGCGAGCCCCTCCTCGGGCGGATTTCTCCTTTTGCTCCTCAGCCTACGGGGTATTAGCAGCCGTTTCCAGCTGTTGTTCCCCTCCCAAGGGCAGGTTCTTACGCGTTACTCACCCGTCCGCCACTGGAAACACCATGAGACAAAAGATCTTCTTTCTAAAGAGATTCGATTCGGAACTATTATATGTCCAAGGTTCAATATTGAAAAAATTTCAGAGGTTTTCCCTGACTTTGTCCGTGTCAACAAACAATTCGAAATACCTCGACTTTTTAGAACAGGTCCGAGTGAACCGCTTTTTGTTGGAATCTTTTTTTCTTTTAAGGAATTGGTTAGTTGTCCAGTAACAAGTAAGAATAGGAAATTTGATTCGATAAACGAAAAAGAATCGTCTAATCGATCCTATTTTTTGAAGGTAAGGGTCAATTTGATTGTAGAGCCGTATGCAATGCATAATGCCCGTACGGTTGTTCGATTCTATCTTTTTTCTTGTTATTCTTTTATCTTTCTTTTATCTTCCCCTCATCGTGCGAAATAGAGAAACTTTTTATTATCTTATATCATCAGGGTAATGATCCATCAACCCGCTGGTTCTTTTTCTGAAGTAGCAACGGGAGAATTCATCCTGGAAGTGGGAGAACTGCTGAAACTACGTGAAACCCTGACAAGGGTTTATGTACAAAGAACGGGCAAACCTTTATGGGTTGTATCCGAAGACATGGAAAGAGATGTTTTTATGTCAGCAACAGAAGCCCAAGCTTATGGAATTGTTGATCCTGTAGCGGTTGAATGAGAATAGCCTTTATTTCAATTTCACGTCAAGTCGTGATTTAAAATTCACCCTGCCGAGTTTAATATTCTATGATTTTTATTTACTATTGTAATTGTAATTCATAATCATCAGGTTAGGATCGATCTAAACCAGTCCATTATGTATATGATTCAACATGCCAACGATTAAACAACTTATTAGAAATACAAGACAGCCAATTAGAAATGTCACAAAATCCCCCGCGCTTCGGGGATGCCCTCAGCGTCGAGGAACATGTACTAGGGTGTATGTGCGACTCGTTCAGATCATGAACTAGAACAAAGGAAAGAGGACAATGTTCAAATATCAATGATCAAATAGGATAGAAGGGAAAAACGAACTACATTTACTATCTAAAAATAAGAAAATGGATCATATCCCTTTTATTGTGTATGAAATTTATGGTTTCTATTGGTGTAAAACCACTCACCTCAATTCAAGATGAGAAGCAATTCTCCATTGGTAGCAAATGGTTATCC